>VYZW01006367.1:12857-27448 GCA_013401315.1 Balaeniceps rex | reverse complement strand
TCTTGAACATCAAAGCTGAAAGTTTTATTATTTGTGAATTCAATGACATTAAACTAAGCAAAAGAGCCACTTACGTAACCATAAATTTTAAATCTAAAAATACTGGGAATAGCAGCACTCATTCACAACTTTAACTCAGCTTTGTTGCTTCTATTGCAAATAAGACTCATCACACTTTAAAAAAAAAAGTGGATCGTACATTTGATAGCACATTATCTAGGAAGCATTTTTTTAAATAAAATATTGCAGGAAATCAGATCCCAAATACTAGCACTTGCCATAAGCGGAGAGGAAAAAAAAGATTATTTGAGTACCTTGGCTTTTGATTACCTAGTCAGACACACCTTTAAAGGGCTTGATTCTTGTGAAGTGAAAAGCTAACTATCTATGAAGAAAAAGGGGGGCAGGGGAAACAACCCCTAACAAACCACAAATTTCATGAAGATACCATTCCCAAAATTCTGAAGTTTAAGACCAGTAATAATTTTTACATGTCACAAACAGTAATATTTATAAGTCATGTATACACTCAGACAAAACGATCTGTTCAGTGCCACACGAAGTATGACAGTATTAAAAGATTAGCGTATAACTTGGGAATTTTTAAATCATGATCCTAAACTCTATGAATAACACACACCACCAATTTTATGCTCAGTTTACCACGGAAGAAATAGCTGGGGTGGTTTAAGGTAGGTCAGGTGGCTTTGTAATGAAGCAGGTTAGGCCTAATGAATCCATTAGGCCAGTTCTGCTATAGGGACAGTAATGTCCAAACTGACAAAGTTATACCATAAGCAAGCACTGTAGCCTTAGATAACATATGAGTTGTTACAAGTCACAATGGAAGCATCTTGCTTAAAAGGAGACATTTTAAAAAGAACTCTTGCAGTTTCGTTACATGCTGCTACAAGTCCACTGCTTTCTATTGGTTTTGTTTTTCCAAAAGGACATACTCTAGGTTTTTTGTTACATTTGTAACATTTCAGTTATGTCAATTATCTGCAGTATGCACCTTATTTTTCCAGGAAAGTTTAGAGGTGCTTGCCTACATTAGACACCACCCACTCCAACAGGAGAAGTTAAGTCTTTCAGGACGCCCTGTAGGACTCCTAACAGATTTTTAAAATTTTGACAACACAGTTTTGCAAAACATGGAATAAATTAGAAAGGAGAAAAAGCAGAAGGAGAAGAAAACTAGGATGAAAGGAATAACCTCAGTCGTATATTGTAAAATGCTGGGCAAAAATTCAATCTATTATAAAAAATGTCTATATTAAATGACGAATGATGGATCCTAATAGTAATTTCTTCATGGTATTATTTTCAGCATCCTAAATGTAGACTAAAAAGATTAAAGTAACTCTGATCCAAAAAACCAGTTCCTGTTCCTCTAGCTGACCTTAACATCAGAGATGAATGAAAAAAAAACCCAAAAAAACCCCAACCCTGCCAAATAGCATTATTCTACAAGCTGATTATTTCCTAAAAAGATGTGCTGGTTTTGGTTGGGATAGAGTTAATTTTCTTCATAGTAGCTAGTATGGGGCTATGTTTTGGATTTGTGATGAAAACAGTGTTGATGACATAGGGATGTTTCAGTTATTGCTAAACAGTGCTTACACAGTGTCAAGGCCTTTTCTGCTTCTAGAAACATATGAAAGTCAAATAATTTTTTAAAAATTAAAGAAATTCCACTGTAAGTCAAAAAAATCAAGGAAGTATCTATAGAAACATGTCAAACCCAGAAGAGTTTGTTTTAAACAAACTGTACTCTTTTGCTGATTTAAGAGTATCCCTTTAAGAAAAAACTTACATTCTAAAGCTTGGTACAGTAGCTCAAAGTCTTCTTTTGTTTTAGGGTTCAGTCTTCGTTCGTGCTCCCTTCTCAGTTTTTCTTCTTTCTCTTTTTTCCTCCGTAACTCTTCTTGTGCCTCCCATGCCAGCCTTAACCTCTTTTCTTCCCTCAGATTTTGTACTACCTTTATAGCATACCAACGACGGAAATATGTCTGTAATACTATTACCTATATGTGACACAATACCAAAGAATCATGAATTTAAAACAATACAGCATAATATTTTTTTCTTAACTGTTATTTTTTCCTAGCTACTTAACTACATTTTCTAAGATTTGTCTTGTACTCAAACTAATTTAAATGTTACAGAAACAGTCATGTACTATTAGTCTAAACACTAGTATGCTTACTTACATAGGTAACTGCAGGAGTTTAATCAGTGAGTATAGTGGAGAAACTAGGTTCAAATAATCAAGTTAAAGTATAAACTGCAATTACAAGATCTATTTTTCTTTTTCAAATCTCTCCTTAAAAAATGCCTTTTGCCATGTATTATTCTTTTCTCTCCAGCTTTGTGGGCAGAGGTCCTCATTTTACTATCCATTTATACAGTGTCTAGATTGGGAATTTAGACACATATTTGCAAAATTTCTTTTGAATTTCTAAAGACAAAAATCCACACAAAATCAACTGCACTTTGTTTGTAGACAAATAATGAAAGTGAAATTACCAATGCTGTTATGACAGAACTTAAAAAAGAAAATTTAAAAAATCCACCTTCCAAAGCTTTGGCCATTAAAGACTAGCGAAATGTCTATACTAAGCTAAGGGAGCACACACACAAGCCTGAGCTTCTGCTAGCTGAGTTAGCACTTGCACCACAAGCAGTTTAGCCAGGTCAATACCATGAGCTAATAAGCATTGTTCAGCATTGAAGGCTATCAAGCACAAAAACATACTAACACAGTTATACTGTCTCTAGAGATATCTTAAACTAACATTTCTCTTGAATATGTCTTCAGCTAGTATTTCAATATGGAACTATGCTGCACTGTGCAAATCCATCAACTTGAACCAACACCAAGCTGGTGTCTTGCTACTGTGCGTTATAGATTACCTACAGATACATTACAGATTTCAGTAAGTGGCAGTAACGATCAGAGGAGAACATACTGGCAGCCCTGAGGAAATGGCTACCTATTTGGGTTCCACTTCTGCAAGATGCTTATTGCCATCAGCTGATGCTGACCAAATAAGAAGTTCTTACAGAAAACTTCTGCCCAGAAGATTTCAAAGCATCTTGCCAACCACACCAATACAATTATCTTACTTGGACACGTGGGGAACCAACTGTTTCTCCATTTAGTTAGATTCAGACTGTCTATTTTAAGCGATCAAATTAATAACTAGACCATTTACAAAACAGTGACCTAACATGATGTTGGGTGTACTTAAGTTAGGTGTGCAGTCACTGAATACGTGGTTTTCAAAAAGCAGTTTGGAATGCCTAAATGGCATCCTCCACACAATGACTATACAGAATCTGTCATCAGAATCGCCTGCATGAGGTGACTCAGTGCACCAAAAAACTTCACAGACCCATTGCATGTGTTTGAACAACCAGGTTCTACCTTAATGCCAAAGCAGGAGCTTGAACACAATCCAAAACAGAACAGCATGACAAAGGTAACCTGTCAGGCCTGTTAAAACAAATAAACAAACTCGAAAACCACAAAACCCATAAGCTGAATGCAGGTCTCCTAAATCCTAACCCAATACGCTATCCATTTGAGGCCATACATTAAGTATGTAGAATCATAGAATCACAGAATGCTTTGGGTTGGAAGGGACCTTTAGAGGTCATCTAGTCCAACCCCCCTGCAGTGAGCAGGGACATCAACAACTAGATCAGGTTGCTCAGAGCCCCGTCCAACCTGACCTTGAATGTTTCCAGGGATGGGGCATCTACCACCTCTCTGGGCAACCTGTTCCAGTGCTTCACCACCCTCACTGTAAAACATTTCTTGGTTGTATCTAGTCTGTAGCTTAGGTCCTTCTAAAGAGATCATGAGAATGCCATAGGGACAAGCTGATTTTAATCCCTAATGCTCTTAACTGTCGCTGTAAGACAGAAACCAGTAAAATCACAATTCTTAATATTTAAAAAAACACAAGGTCTCAAAGGTCATTAAAAACACTAGTATTGTAAATGAGCAGACATATGCTTCCCCCATATCTGAAAGATTACAAAATGTGAAGATTAAGCAGACATTTTGCAGTTCACTGCTAAATTCACTCTTTGAACACTCTGAACACATTAAATAGTCAGATAACCTTCATAATACTTTGCTTTACAGATACAAACAGATGAGAACTTACTGCTTTAAGTCTACGTTTATGGTATTCGTCCGCTGTAAGATACTTTCCAGGACTTACTAATTTGTCAGTCATGTTTGACACATACAGGCCAATTTTAGTCATCTGTGTTGATGTTGTATTTTTTGTTTGTTGTGGCTTATTTTTTTCAAAAACTGTCTGGGGAAAAAAATGCATATCAGATTATAACAAAATAGAGATTTTTTCCTCATTACGGTAAGTGGCAAAATTAGCTATTTATAACAAAAATCACAAGACTAATGATATTCATCCACAAAATACTTTCAATTGCACACTTATTTCTGATCTACTTCCTCATTCCTATTGGAAATAATTATGTCAACATTCTATTCTGTTTAGCAAAAACAACATTCTAAAAAGACACTACAAAGCCGTTACCTGTGTTTCCCTGCAAAATAATTGAATTCCTTTGTCAGGTCGGGTTTTGGGTACCGTTTGTGATCCTGCGTTATGAAATTCCACTCCTGTTATCCGGTTTTTAAATCCACCCAGAAATGGTTTATGATAGGCAGGTCTTTCAATTTTTACAACTACATCTTCGAATGAATCAGAATCTGTTAAAATGGAAGTTCCAAGATAGACACATTGTTTGTTTTAGTAACAGATTGAGATTAGAGGACGATTATATACACTAATACACATTTAAAAACAGCATTTACCTGTTTGTATTCTGACAGTTATGACATCGGGCATGTGGTAATCCTGTTGAATTGCTTTCCCAGGAAAACGTTCCTGATCAAGACATAACTTCTCAGACTGCATAGTTTCATCAAAGTTTGCCCTAGTCCTCCTAAGAGCTTCACCATCCTCAATCATGCTTCCTAAAAATAAAACCAAAACTCATTCTTAATATGCTTCTCAAAACAAACAAATAAATAACTCAAGTTTACCCTGACATGATTTTATTCAAACACTGCAACACAGAATAATCATAGATTTTTGAGCTGAAAAGACAGAATACATTCCTCACTTTTTCAAGCACTTACATGAGGATTTAAAAAGTCATTTCAAGACCAAAAACCAGCAAACATGAACAGAATGAGGGTGTGGGGGGTGCAAGAAGCCATAATCAAGTTGAAGAAAAAAAAGAAAAACAAACTCTTTAAAGCCCTAATGTCCAACATTTTAATGGCTTTTTTACCTGCTACTGTCCCACCTGCCGTATTCTCTGACAGTACTGAGTTTTGAGATGTTTGTTCTTCCCTTTCTGAATTTCTTAATTCAAGTAGAGTAGAGTAATTCTCATTGGTAACAGGAGACGTGCTCTCAGATGATGCGCTGAATGGGGCATCTGGCTCAAATGCATCTTGCTCGTCATTTCCGATCACTTCTTGATCGCCCAGTCCTTTGCTGGGTAATTCCCACTGTGCTAAACTTGACTGCTCCTGTTCCTTCAGAGCTGACTGCTCCAGAGAAGATGGCTGCTCGCAGCCCTCCTCTGACCGTACAGTGCCTGTAGGTTCTGAAAGCAGAGGCTTCTCTGCTGGGTCCCCATTCTTGCCCTCTCGGACTGCTCTTCTTTCTGAGGACGCAGACGGCTGCTCTGCACCTGACCTCTCCGTTGTAACAACTTCAAAGCAGCTACCCGATGTATCTTCCATTTCCTAAAGTATCAGTTGCACATTTTTAACCTTTCTGCAAGAATAATCACAGTATCTATTTAAAATTGTACACTAGCACATTTCGACTACCAAACATGCCAGTTACTTAATACCCTGAAATGCTTTTTTTGTATCTATTCCCAAATAACCTGTTTAGAATAGTGTAAGGGCTTTGCTTCCACCAAAACACTTAACATCTTCTGACTGGTGTGTAACAAACGTAATGCTCCATAGCATTGCCAGCAGGTAGTCACCGTAATTATTCCTTTATACTTATCTATGTATGTATATAATGAGACTTTACAGAGCAGTATCGCCCAGACGCAGCGCACCTTCAAGGTTTTCCGTGCTGCCACTGAAATGACGTGGGCCGGAAGAACCCAAATCCCATATTCAGGAAAAAAAAACAACCGCGAACGGGAAGAAGCTCCCGGCAGGAGCCAGGCAGGCGGCCCATTCCCTACCCGGCGCCCTCCGCGTCGCCCGGGGACCGCGGCCCTCGGCAGGGGGCGCGCCGGGGGCCGGGGCGCTACGGCCGCGGTTNCACCCGTTACTTTCCCCCCCGGCTCCCGCAGCGCCTCCCGCCCGGCCGGGTCTTCGCAGCGGCCGCTTCTCCCGGCGGCGTCGCGTCGCGGTAGCCATAGCAACCGTGAGTGGGCGAGGCCTGGCGGGGCCACAGGACCACGAGCATGCGCGCTGAGGGGGGGGGATGGCCGGGTGGTGGGCCCGACCCCTCAGGGCCTCGTACCGCCCGCGCTGCTACGCACGCCCCGCGGACGAGGACGGCCAAAAAGAGGGGAAAAGGGAAGCGGCGTGAAAGGGCAAAGGCTGAGCCACCTGCCTGGTTCCGTTTGACCCCGCCGCGGTTAACGGAAGCACCGCAGCACCCCGGAACGCGGCAGCTGCGGCAGCTCCTGCCTGCTGCCTTGCGCGGCCCCGTTTCGGTCGGTACCTGTGCCCCGGCGCCATACAGCATTGGCACACCGATCTTCCCGACGATTGCCGTGTCCTGTGTTGCAATCCATAGCAAGGCAAAGATGAACTCTTACTGGCTTATAGTGGCATTAATGTAGGAAACACCATTTTTCCTTTCAGTTTCTCCTGTCAATAGTAGCAGAAATTGTGCCAATACCCAGAACCGTTTCCTGGATGTTATGAAAAGTCAGTGTGTTAGGATGTTGATAACCCTCGCCCTACAGACCATCACCTCCTAGCTGTGTGCCAGCACTTACCCATGCGATGCGTTCAGCCCAATAGTGGTGGTCTCCCCTGCAAGGCCTGCGGTTTTGATGTGAGGACTGAGGCTGCTGAGTGGAAATCAAGACACTTACACCAGAACTAAAACCACACGAAACTGGATTTCCTGGTGTTTGATGTGTGATTTCTGAGACAACTCTGGCAAGCGTTTCAGCACGCTACAGGAAAACTGAGACTAGACTCAGTTCACACAACCGCTTTAGAGGTGAAATATACAGTTCTGTGTCACAACTCTGGGAGAATCCTGGAAAAAAGTTGTCTTTCAGCAGTATATCCACACTCGGTGACAGTTATATTTCAGCAGTATATCCACACTTGGTAACAGTTACATTTCATCACTATATCCATATTTGATAACAGTATGCCACGATCACTATTACCATCTTTCACAAACATTGTTAGGCATTTGAACATGGACCTGCTTCCCAACAAAAGGACAGAAATTTCCCGTTACTACTGTTAATGCTCTTTTTATCTAAAACCTGGACTGAACTTGAACTCAGGGTAGAATGGGACCAGCAGTAGCTCTGCAGAAAGCTACTAGGTCATTTTGTGTCACTTTGTCACTATTATATAGTCAACTTGGTTAAGCATTCAAACTAATTTTCAGTTTGCAAGATGATTTTTCATTTTTTTCTAATGAAATAGCATATATGCTGTAAATAAAAAAAAACAGCTTTCACACACTTCCCTTTTAATACAATCAGAAATTATGTCAAAGATGAAAATGGTGTCCTGTTCGGAACACAGCCACTCAAAATACGTTAAGCAGCACAAATAGCACATCAGGAATAACAAAAACCTCTGTACTGCTGCTACCTGGCAATCTGTTGAAAGCTGTTTTTCTCGTTTAACACGCTCTGTCTCTATTAGGTGCCAGCCTTGCAGATGGGGTGATTTTCACTCGCTTAATGACTTCAGGCAGACAATCTCAAAGTGTTTTAAAGATCTAAAGTTTGTTAACTTTTTGTTAAGACTTGCAGTGATTTACCTTACCATGTTACAGCAGATAATGATAAAATCTTTTGTATCATCATGTATTTCCAACACAGTTAATGGAAAAAAATCAAGCAAAATCATTACAGTCAGTCCCCAAATCATGCCTTGCTAGCATATTCATCTTAAAATAAATTATTTGCAACATACTACTCCTAATATAGATTCTCTCTTGCCTGTAAAATACGTGTACTGCTTTGTTGCCACAGTGTGGATTTAAATAGCAGATATATAGTTACAGAGTTAATAGCAAGGTAAAAGTTACTGTTTCTCTTCTTAGCAAAGATGTATTTTTAAATTAGCCAGGAACAAGGATGACGTGAACCACGCAACACTGTACAAAAGGCATACGCTGTTACATCTCAAAACTGCAATCCATTTTCTTTCCTCCCTTTGTTCTCAGTAACTGCTATTTAAAATTGATGCTACAACATAATACCAATTAATTTAGTAATGTTATGTAGCACAAATGACTAATTTGTGCTAAGATAATGAAACCAAATTTAACCAATGATAAAATAATGAAATCATAACTCATTCTGAGAATTTGATAAAAAGCTCAGAAAGCTGAAAATTCCTTATTGATTCCTCGAGTTGGCTTCAGTAGAACCTTTTTAAGACTCAAGTTAATTGATTCCTAAATTAAAGCATTTGTAAAGGCTAATCCAGTATTTTGGATAGAAAAATTGAGAAAATGATCCTATTTTGAGACACATGAAAGAAACAGTTATAGACCAGAAAAATCACTGAGAATATACGTTAGGAAATACAGCTAAAAAAAAAAATCCCCTCAAGGTAATAAACAACTTATATTAGGGTCTGTACTAAGGACGTAATTGTGCATTTGTGAAAGGGAAAAGATGTGAGTACACTTTTGATCAGTCGTTTGAGTTTTAAGAGACCAGATACCAAATTTCAGCAGCAATGGGCCAAGTAAGAAAGATTTCCTCTCCCCTGCAACACAACTCATGAGCTTATATGAGAGCTATTGTAAGCCCCACAATAAATATGGCTTTAGAAGTGGAAAAAATAACTGAGCAAAGAGAGCGTTCAACTAATGTCTCAGTTATGAAAGAGTAGAATGAATTCCAATAGTTGCCACCATATTCTGGCAACTCCCCCCCCCCTCCCCAGTATTGCATGCCAATATTATTCATATTAGACTTTGGGGTTTTTTTACTTTTTGTTTCCTCTCACATCAGCTCAATACTCATTACCTAAAACCATTCATCTTCATTTCTCATCTGACATCGTTCGCCCTCATTCAAGTTTGTAATCCTTTAATATTTCTCATGTGAAAATTGTGTTTGTTAACTTTAGCGAAGTCCTCTTCTGGAATGCCATCTAGTGGTTTTATCTCAGAAGAGACCAGCTTCTACCTTTTTCAAGACTGAAAAACCTTCAAAACCAATCAACAAAGCAAAATACTTTCCACTTTTTCAATTTTTAAAACTCTAAAAATTTCTGTAATTATAGTAATAATAGCTGCAGTGAATGCAGTGAAAACAGTAGCTAGAGTCAATGCCCTAGGTATACTTACTGTTTTTCTCTTCTACTATCCTACTCCCCTAATACCTTGACTGTATGAAATATTATATAAACATATAATTAATCATTAATAATAATGATGTCACAGGTAAACTTATAGGTCTAATGACTATGAAAAAACAGCTATGACAAAGTATGTTATGTAATGTAGTGCAGTGGCACTCTATCCTAAACGTTTAACAAACCACAGATTCTTGTCATATAGCTATATTCTTTCTTTAAACTTGGAAGAACTTTATTAATGGTACTGAAAAAATGTGAGTAAAAGCAAACTCACACGGTATCCTCAGATCTAGTTTGGGTATTTTAATTGGGGCTTATAAGCTTAAATCTGTAAACAAAAGTTTTCAGAAGAGGCATCCACTATTTCCATTTAAATGTTTGAAAGAACCTAGCCAGATGCATCAAGAAAGATCCACTATTTTTTTTTTTCATATTACTATGTAATACTCAAGGTCTGGATCAATAATATACAAATAAATCTATAAAGTATACATGTTTATATACAAAGCCTTTGTAAGACCCCAATACTAAAGTTTGTACCCTGTGTATTATGCTAAGCATGGTAACCTACCTGCTAACCAAGAAACCTGTTCCTGCTGTCACCTTATGGAGTCGTCTCCCTCCTCCCCCTCACCCCTCCAATCTTGGGTCTTCCCAGCACTTCCCCTGAGTCAGAATTAGAGTTGATGTGGGCAAAGTCAACCAGTTCAAGACAGTGATTCAGCTAAAATCTAAAAACCTGTTATTTTTGGTAAGCCTAGTTTTCATTACATCAGACCCCTGGTCTCAGTATCTGCATGGTCATAAAGACGCTGGCAGTGGCTGGCAAAAACACACAACCCAAAGTGGGAGAGAAAGGCTGGATCATACTTTTCTACAACTTTGATTCTGATTTCAAATGGCCTGTAATATCTATATTTGTTAACATACAGATTATAAAAATAACTCAGAATGAGGCACAAATACCCTGTTAATAATAAATTACAAAAGGAAATAAACCAAAGGTGGTACAACAGCTGAAGAATTTTCTTAAAACAATTTTTGCAAGAAATTGGAAGCAGTCTTTAGACTGCTAAATATAAGCAGACATTAGGACAAAACATGTTTTTATGACGTTATTATCTTTAATTTAAAGACAATTGTCAGTAACAATAGATTAATAATTAACTTTTTTTTTTTAACTTTCAAGAGGTTACACCATTTTGAGAATTATATTGGCCATCTCCACTGGTCAGAAGGAGGTTCTTCAACTAGCGGCTCCCATGGTTTCCACTGTATCATTTTTCTTGCCAGGGAAAGCTCATTTTCAGCCTGTTAATAAACACCATATGCAAGTTCTTAAACTCTATACAATTGCCAAAGCATTAAGTTACCTCTATTTCAGTTCATTACATCGGTGATGTCACTACCTGTCATGGTCAGGGACTACCACAAATTTCACCTATAAGTATCAAAAGGAACTCTGTGTTTTGGGGATTTTGATTTTTGTTTTTAAAAAACATATTGAATGACCTCCAAATACCCAAACAGACAGTTCGTTCACCTAGTCATTCCCAATGACAACTTCATGATATTTTGCAGTCTATTTGGATTATCCCCCAATATTATTCAATCATCTTCTACCCTTTCCACTGATTTAGACTCTGCAAGAAGCAATGTAAGTACACATGGTATATATGTAAGCATAATACAGCAAACATGTAACTGTGTTAGGTTTTAGTATAGTCATCCCAATCACTATATGAGAATTCATTTTCAGATTTTTTTCCCCTTTTTGATTGTTTGTTTGCAGCAAAGGAAGATATGGAAAACTGCCAGTTTGAAAACTGAGCAGAAGTTCAGCCAAAGGAACACTGAAAACCACTGCTCCCTTTTGAACCTAACCTTAAATTTCCCCGCTTTACCTGTACAATGACTTCTTCTATGTGACCACTATTCAGTTTGTCCTGTAGTTTTTGCACATCGGTCTCCTGTGTATTCAAATACATATAAATAGATGTTTAGTTTTACTGAGTAGAAAGCCCAGATAAAGCATGGAAACAATAATTTAACCAGATCACACTCTAGTCTTCCTCAAAACTACCATCAAATTAGCTGGTTTCTCTCATTTTACATTATCAAAGAAATCTCATACACTTCTCTTATTGGATAACAAACATCAAATTCTCAATGATAAATACAAAAAACGAGTACTATTTAATGACATCCAAAGAAGCCCTAGCAACTAAGGGCTTTAGAATCTATCTTGAAAGCAGATTTTGATCTTATCTTTTTATAAAATTATATGGAACCTTCCAATTATCACCTTGAATACACAATACCAGTATTGCATAGTTTAATATACCAAAAAGTGTTTTAAAACGTCAAAGGCAAGGATTGTGCTAAGATACTACATTGTAAGAGCAAACACATTTTTTGTGCAAGTGTGTGGAAATTACCACTGTTCTATGAATCTTCAAAAAACTATATTTTCTTCTAATTTTCACAGAAAACATCAGTAAGAAATTAACAGTTCTTTTTAATATACCATCAAATGTTCCAGTCAATAACAAAAATAAACCTCAAGACTTCAGTTATTTCTGAACTGATACGTGAAAGTTACATATACTCCTGAAAAAGTCAGTCATTTTGAAAATTATTTTTCTCATCCTAAAAATCTTTTCGTGTGTAACATTTAGGAAACAGCACTGTACTTACCGTTCGCACCAAATTAAATCGCTGATTTACAATCTGCTCAGTGTATTTCCTATATGCTGCCTCTTTGGGAATGTTTTGCAGGACACCAAGGATTTTTGTGTACAGTATTCGCAGGCGCTGATGTGATCACAAGACATGGTTAAAATACACAACTAGAATTATTTAACTTCTTGTCCCACTTAACCTACTAGCTACCTATCTATACACAAAATATAGAGTGTTATGGTATTCAACCCAGAAACGTGGGATTGACAAAACAACTAAGTCTGAACCACAGAACTCTGTCTTGGGCAAGACTGGGATTTATCAGGACTGGGAAGTTACCACTGTCAGATTCCTCAAAGGAAAAAAAAAAAAGAAAAAGAAAAAAAAGAAAGTTGCGATCTGAAGTACATTTGATGCAAAATGGAAACGATAAAAGCTGTGTTTCTAATACTAACCGTACTTTTAAAAAAATGAGGCAAATTCACGTCTAAACCATCAGTTTCTGAAAAATTACCTGTGAAAGATACAAAGAAGCACACAAGCTACCAAAGCATAACGAGATTATATTTTTTTTTTGGCACTTCTCCTGCTGGTGCAAAGTTCTGAGTGACAGATAGATTTAAATTAAACTAAAACCTGAAACTTTTATTGCTGGATTTAAATGTAGTGATAAAGGACACATTGGGGTGAAGAAATCGCAGCTTTTGGGCCATATGTTGGCTGGGTAACTGTATCTAACTGAAGAGGAATGGATGTCCTATAGAAACAATAAGAAATAGAAGCAGAACACTACAGTCAAAGAAATACAGAGGAAAGACAGGAAATGAAAAGGGGACTGGCATATAATCTATACCTCAACTAAAGCATTGTTAATTTCTTTACTTTTGGCTTTAAGTCACTGAAAAAAAAAAAAAAAATTAGTAAGTTCAGCCAGAGGGCATCTGACAAGGCTGTAGACTGAGCTAGAATCATTTGTACAGAACAATAATGATTTTTTTCAATGGTTCTTTTTGACTGTATTCTTAACTACTGGTGGCAAAAGCATTTTTGAAATAGGATCGTTGCATAGTGGGAAATTTCAAAGTTGAGAAATTAAAGAATTACTTAAGTCCTTTCAAAGCTCATGCCTCCTGAATAAGCAAGCAAGATGTGGCAAACATACATTCATTACTGAGCCTGAGGAGGTAAAAAGAAAGTATGAAATTGCTACAAGAACCACCTAATGTGGTTCCCAAGAACCACTGAAGTATTCCAATCTCAACAGTGCTTGCCATCACAGGCCCTTGAGGTGGCTTTGCACCACATGGTTAGCCTCTATCATGTAACCCTAACACATCCCCTTAGTACAGCTGTAAGTTATTTCAGTATTTGTTGGAAACACAACATAGCAAGGCAGCAAAAATCTGTATGCCTGTGAATTAGAAGTTACATTTATGAAGAACTGAACTAAAAGAGTTCTTTGGTTTTGCAATGGAGATGAGAGAAATCAAACATTGGTTCCTAAAAGTACTTACACAAAGGAGGTTTTTGAAATCAGCACATACAACAAAAACTACACGTGCAAAATAACTGCTAATGATATGAATGAAACCTTTTAAGAATTAACTTTCTTCCCTTATCACTTTGGAACTTTTTTACACTTTCATTAAGTTGGCACCGCTTTAAGGTACACAGCGTACCTACATACGCAGATATGCAGCAAAAAGCTTTGATCTCGCTGACAATTTCCATTACACAGAGAACAAGACATGTGACATACCTCATGAGGGTTTTCAGCTACAGCCAATCCTACAAGTCCAGTGGTCTGCATAAAGAGCATAAACATATTTAATATACTGAAGCATCTGTTTCCATGCTATCTGATTATTTTGGTTTAGGTCAACATACACCTGGTAGGGACCATGTCGTGGCATAAGCCTCTGCCTCCCACCACACACATGACCCCACAAATTTGCAACGTTTGGACCAGCGCACAAGAAGGAGAGGGAGAGCGCGGAGAGACGGAGTAGCTCACGTTACAAAGCAGCTGCAGGAGAGTCTTCCCAGCGGGGTGAACTCCGGCCTACCCGCCTCCTCCCTCCCCACACGACGGGCCCGCCCCCTCCGCTAGCAGCCGCTGCAGTCCCGCGAGCACCTGGCACCGGGCCCTAGGCTCCCCTCAGCCCTGTCCTCGCGGGGCGCCCCGCTCAC
This sequence comes from Balaeniceps rex, assembly GCA_013401315.1. NCBI lineage: Eukaryota > Metazoa > Chordata > Aves > Pelecaniformes > Balaenicipitidae > Balaeniceps > Balaeniceps rex. The sequence goes on along the minus strand of VYZW01006367.1, from coordinate 12,975 downwards.
TCTCGCCCCGCCGCTCGGGCACCCCTTCCCCTCTTCCCGGAAACCAGCCAGGGCAGAGCATGGCGGGGAGGGAGCCCCCCGCACAGGCCGAGGACGCGACAGGCTGCCCGGCCCAAGG
>VYZW01006366.1:108247-123504 GCA_013401315.1 Balaeniceps rex | reverse complement strand
CCCCGGCCCCGGCACGGCCCCGCCGGCTGCCGCATCTCTTGCCTCCGGCGGGGCGAGGAGCGCCGGGGCCGCCGGGCCCCGCGGGTCTCCGGGCAGGGCTGAGCCGCAGCCTGAGCTGCAACCGGAGCCGCAGCCGCGGGCGCTGGCCCTCGCTCGGATGCTCACGCGTCCGGCCGGACCCCTCCGGGCGCTCCCGGCGGGGCTCGCCGCTACCTGCCCACCAGCCCCCGGGGCGGAGGAGGGAGCAGCCCGGCTCCCCCTGGCCGGGCTCTCCCCACGCCTGTTGCGGTGCTTTGCCAGCAGCTGGGCCGCCGCGGAGGGAGCCCGGGGGATTTCATGATCCCCTGAGCTCCAAAGGGCCGGCTCGGGGATGCAAAAAGTGACCTACCGGTGGCTTCTTGCAGGCCGGTGGTGAGAGGGGGAAAGAATGAGGCGGGAGAGGGAGTCTGTGTGTGCAGGGGTGCTGTTCCAATACTTCCCGGTGCACAGGCACACCTGGCATGGCTCGCATTGCCTGGCTTGGGGGTTACAAAAACACCCCGGAGAAAGGGAGGAGAGGGAAAAAGACTGGCCGGTCCCTCCCTGCTCCTTGCAGGGACCTGGGAAGCTGAGCGATTTTACTTCGACATGCGGGAGAAGGCGCTGGGGAGCAGGGCTGTCTCCAGGACATCCCAAAGGAATTAGGCAAGAAGGCACCACTGGCTCTTCCCGGACTGATGTCTCTCTGCCAGCAGAGATCACAACATTTGCACATGACATTTAATCCTCCACCCAAAAGCTCTTTGGCTCTCGGCAGACAGTTATTGTTATTACTCTTGCTCTGATATTTACGCTTTGCTCCCAAGCAAGTGTAATTTGCACATAAACCCCTGATCGCTTTGTAGATCCTGGCCCATAATCCAGTTTTCTCTTAATTTCCCAGGAAAGCACACCTCTGGCTCCTCTCATTTATGCAAAAAAATCGCGCAAATTTTATGCAAAAAAAATGTTTAGGGAATGGTGGGTAGAGCCTGACTATGAATATTTGGTGTGGGGAGAGGTGGGCATGTGTCTGATGCTGAATCTTCTGCAGCAAATGCACATGGCCAGTGACATGCCGGTTCAGCCTGCTGAAACCGTGGGCAGAATTGCTGGCAGCAGTGAGAGCAGAGCTAGGCAAGACTTTTCCTTACACCAGACAGTCCTTGCAAACGAAGAATAAGCAACGATGAGATTTCCCAGGGGCTGAGAAGTGGGCTGTAGAAGGAATCAAGCCTTTAATGTAAATTGGCCGTGGCTGGCAGAGACCACTGAACACTGGGCTATTCAGCATCTCTGTGAACCTCTAATGATCAACTCGGTTTTCAATTATACATCCAGAATTGCCACCAAGTGAGATAAGCCTCTGGAATACTATATTTTCTCTTGCAAAATGTTTTCTTTAGGGCAGGCAGACTATAAAGCTCTTTGTGTAATATTCGATTTATTTTGAGTGGATCAGCCTGACAGCCAGCAGCCCAGAGAAACCTTCCAGCCATACCAAACAGGTACCAAAATGGCTCACGCACTCCTGGGGATGTGCAGGTGGATTCAGCCACTGTAGGGAGCCACAGCAGCTCAGGTACCAAATATACCCAAGAAAACAGAGGCACTCGTTGATTGTAAAATTGTTAAACCCTGTGATTTATTTGTGTGCCTCTCTGCAGAAACAATGGTTTAATTTGGATGGGTGCAGATGTAGCAGAACAAAAAATGCCATATTCTGTACACTGGACATACTGCTGAGGTATCATCAGGGTGAATAAGTGGATGTTACATGGCATAGTCCAGAAACATGCACAGACCCTCCAGACTTCAGTTGCTCATGCATCCCAAAGAATGCTACCCTGTTTTTTCAAGCTATTTGCAAGGTAAAATTACGTTTCTGAGCAATATATTACAGGGAGTGGGACAAGAGGAGCACAGTGACCTTACAACAATGTTCTGAGCTCAATGGGAAAAAAATATCAGAAGTGAATTGGGAGGTCTGCTGGGAACACCCTGGTACAGCTGGAGAAACCTCACTGCAATGAATTGATGGAGGCCTGGCAGGACCACCTGCACTGATGGAGGGAATAAACCCTGTATGTTTCTGGGCACTGGCAGTGTAACCTCAATTTCGTGGATCTGGAGAACTCTGCTGCCAGGCTGAAATATGGGAGATGTGGGGTGAAGAAAACAGGTTTTGGTTCAGGAGAGGCAGATTCCTGTACAAACTTTGCTGGGGATCTGCATGGGGAGGAGGGGATGGGGTCATCTGATCTATTCAGTAAAACGTTTCATCCAGAGAGACTTGTGCTGAGTTTGTGGGGCTTTGGGAAGGCACGGTGCAGTAAACTGTAGGACAAAAATGAGCTGTGTTTTTCCTGCAAATCTTTAGCGGTGCAGCAGAAGCCATTCTGCAGATCTTATTTTTAGATGATCAAAGCATCCACCTGGATCTCAGGGGACCTGGGAGCAAGTCCACCCTTTGCAAAGGACTTTCTTACTGGTTTCAGGACTATTCTCTTTATATGAAGTATTTGTGGCCCTGACTTACAGAGGGATGTCAGAGCAATTCACAAACCCCCGCTGTGCCTGGTCTCTGGAGACACACCTCCCCGAGGACCCCAGGCTTTGCACCCACCTAAAAGACCACCCAGCTCAGCTCCCATCCCCTGCCTTAAGGCTGTTTGGGACTCAGAATAAGCACCCCTGCCCTGAAGCACCCAGCCCTGACTGCACACCACATTTTGCACAAGGGTTTAGTGTCTGCACTCCAGCTGCCCCTCTGCTCCCCGTGGAAGGGGGTTTTGGAGCTTGCTGACTTTCCCACCTGCACTGTTTGGAGACAACCCAGGCTTGGTGGACTCAAGTGCTTTCACAGCAGCTGCTGACCCTGGCTGTCCCTCGGGCAGAGGGATGCCACCGCCCCGGCACTGGCTGCCCTGTGGTGACCGCTGCCTTCCTGCGCTGAGGAAGAGCCTGGCAGGGATCCCGCTCCTGCCCGTCCCCGCTCTCATTTACGGGTAATTGGCAGCAAACAGAGCAGAAGGGAAGAAACTCAGGGTGGGATCCTTGGGTGCAATCTGACCTCCACGGCCATCAATTGTCCTCAACATCTTTTTTTTAATTATTTCTACTTTTTCTTGCAAGTGCTGCGGCTCTGCAGGGAGCAAAGAAAAGTTTTTGCTTCCTGCAGAGAAGGAGCAAAGCCGAGCCGAGGGCTGAGCGGGACTTCCCTGCCTGCCCAGCACTGCCTGAGGCGGCAGCCCGAAGGAGTCCCTGGCACCATGAGCTGCCTGCTGCTATTTCGGGAAGAAAACAGCCTTGATTCAGAAGCATCTGTCCCTGGGCCCTGTTTGGGGGGGATAACAGCAAAGTCTCTTCCTCTTGAGTTTAGACCAGTATTACTGAAAGAAAACGGATGCTTTTCCTTGCTGCTTTGACTAGCTTTAGCAAAATCTGAGCAGCAACTCAAACATGAGCGTTCTGGTGCCAGGGAAAGTCAGCCCAGATGGAGAAGGAAACTGGTCCATGTTATAGCAGTGGCCAAACACTGCCCAGAGCAAAGAGAGCGAGCCAGGACAATGAAACCACAGCCTAGTGAAACCTGTCCCCTAGGGCAGGGACATTGCAGTGAGCAATGTACAGTGAGCAATCCCCCTTTAAAATAACTAATATTCCTTTAAAATAACTAACTGGAGCAGAGACAGCTCCTCACCTACATTACAGAAACATTTGCTGGGCACAACAAACACTCTTGACATCAGCCCAGTGTGCGAGTTTCTTTGGCTCTGGCATAAGAAAATGGCCCATGTAGAGACTTTCTACCATTTAAGGGAACCCAAGATCATAATTCTATATGGGACCTGTGAAAGGCTGGGGAGCTGAAATGCTGGTCATCTTGCTGGGAATTTTCCTCCCCGCTGATTCAGAATAGAGCTGTGAAAAGGAATTTGATCTTCTTAAGCCGGTGTTAAGGTAAAGATTGAACCCGGGGGGGCAGAGCTTCAGGGGGAGAGGGAGCGCACGTGGCTGAGGCTGGTGCCAGGACAGATGGGACTGGGCATATTTCAGCTACCTAAGGAGCAGGATTATTGAAACATGGGTCCCCAGAGGTTCTGAATTCCCACCACCTAATAGCTCCCTTTGCCAATAATTAACTCTTCTCCAGCATTTGCTTTGCAGTGATGAGTGGGCTCATGGGGCTCAGCTCCATTTGCAACTGTGGCAGTCCTGGGGCAGGCTCTATTTCAGTATTGCAGACGAAGTGGGTGTTTTGTTGCTTTCTTTGTTTAAAAATTAAAGAAAAAAAGCATTCCAGAAAGCATCCTGTTCCTTTAGGGAAGAAGTAGGGGATCTGTAGGGACTGAGCCAGCAAGGTTGGGTTTATCCATGGGTCTGGGCAAAGAGGATCATGCAAATGGCCATCCAGGTTTTGGGTTTATACCTTCCTTAAGCAGAGTATCCTCTCAACATGAGATGGGGCATGGCGAGTGCTGGGGGGTTTCCTGGCACCCCTAAACCGCCTTTGCAAAGGGAGGCTGCAGAGACCATGCCTGGCCCCGTGCAAAGGCCTGTCACCCCGGCAGGACTGCCGGAAACATGTTTTTCAGGAGCCTTACCCAGAGCGCTTTGCAGTATTTGGTCTCTTTTTGGCAGTTGTCCTAACCTAATTATAATTAAGTATGTATTAAGCTGGGATGAAGTGGTCTTCAAGTGGCTATAACCTTTTAATAGGGGAACTTGCGGTAAGGCAGTGGGAGCACGGCTCGGGCCGGGCAGCAAGGCGTTGTGTGAGCCCTGGATGCGGTGTGTTGGGGATGGGGCCAACAGCTCCATCAGAGGAACCTGCCTGTGTCTGTCTCCTGAGGACACAGAGCCCTGGGTCCCCTCCATCCCAGGGCTGGGGTACGCAGAGACCCCTGCTACGCAGGGCTGCCAACCCCAGCACCGGGGCAGAGCTCCAGAGACTTGTCTAAGGGCTGTCTCCACACTTCCAGCCATTATCAGTGTCATTAATTGGTGTTGCACCCATGCGAGGGTCGGCGATGGGGGATGGGGGTGCATCTGAGCGAGCACAGCCAACAGGCGCCACACACAGAGCACTCCCTGCACATCGTCCCTGCACTTTGGGGGGTCCGCACCACCCCAAGCCCATCTGGGAGACCCCTTGCCCAGGAGTGGGGGGTGCCAGTGCCCAGTGGCGGGCACCGCCCTATCTCATCCCACTCCCTTGCAAGGGCAAAGCAGCTGGGGAGCGCTTGTTTGCTGAGCTGAATTCCTCGCTGTCGACTGCTGCTCAGCGGCACTGTCGCCTGCCTGCAAGCTGATCCCCGCTGCGCACGCCCCGGCACGCCCGAGCACCAGGACTGCTGGCGGGGAGAGGGGCTAAGAAGTGTGAAGGAGGGGGATTGAGGCAATGGCGAGAGAAGGCAAGTAGGCGACTCTGGGTCGGCTTTAGTTTCCCCAGATACTCAGCAGGGGAAAGATGCTCGCACCCTTTATAAAGCTCTTTGCTGTCCACGGCAGAAAAGGCTTCTATAAACTTATGCCAGGTGGTGGCTGCAGTTCTCATCCCTGCTCCCAGATGCCTTAGTAACAAGGGGTAGGAAGAGGCAAAAGCTTCTTTTTCTGTCCTGGCATGCTAACGCCCCATCCCTACCCTCTATGGCTTCAATAATCCCCTATTGTTTTTCAGTGTTCATCATGTGCTAGAGAAAAGCAAACCCACTCTCCCAGCACACTGCCTGTTTTTGATTCTGCTGGAAAACACCCTTATTTCTAGGGTCCTGCCTGTCCCCATCACCCCGATTGAGGCACACAGACGCTGCCCATCGGAGGACAAATTTCAGCTGTGACCAGCTCACGTCCATCAAATGCCACACCAGGACCTCACTGCCTGTATCACTGCTCCCTCCTTCTCTCTCTGACACAGCTCTCCTGGTCATTTGGTGGCATTGATAGGTATGCGGTGACAGATGCAATAAAATGTTACTGCTGTGAGAGTTAATGGTCTAAGCTGTTCCTGTGCCACCCCAAAATGCACAGATGAAGGTACACAACTCTGCACCGCCTGAGACCCGGAGAGCACAGAGATATCTGTAACACATCCACCCTTGCTGGTCTCTGATAGACCAGTGGGCTTGGTTTTATAATCATCTCGTTTAAACACATGAGTTTGCAAAGCTGAGCCTAGAAACACCAATGGGACCTCGGAGGATTTTCCAAACGCGGAGTGGCTTTACTATAAACGTGAATTAGAGCATCAGAATGAAACTAGCGACTGGGAGGGATGCAAAGTTGATTGAATTTTAAGGATTTAAGGACAGCAGAGTGTCCGAAGAGGTCCTGCACTTGCTGTGGTCCTTGCTCAGGGCTACCTGCCACGCACCCATGCACGTCCCTCCTGCCTCGTTGCCCCCAAAGGAGGATTGCTGAGGGACTGCTCCAGGGGTTTGCTGGGTTACCTGGCAGAGCCAACTTTCTGGTGTCTTTATAAAAAGGTCCCAAAAGCTGCGTGTTTCCTTGGTGAATGTGGTGCAGTTTTGCAGCCCAGGAGAAAAGTTAAATGGTGTTTCAACCATGGCTTGAGAAAATGCTGTGGTTACGACTGCTCGCTCTGGGCAGTGAGGTCTCCCTGGGAAAGCCTTGCTGTGGTCACCAGCTTGCAGGCAGCTCCCCATTTTGGTGACTGCCTTGCTGAACCCAGACTGGCTGTGGCACCCCTCAGGCATCCTCCGCTGCCAGCTTCCTAGTTGGCACATCCACCTTTTCCCACCCCGGGACCTGCAAATCACTGTCCACAGGGGACATGGCTGCCTGTCCTGTCCCCTTCCCCTGCCCTTCACTCCCTCCCCGGGAGTTATTCCAGCCTGAGGTCTGAAGGTAAGCAGGCTGGGGGGATCTCTGAAAGGTTTGTGAGGTGCTGTTACTATCACAGTTTGCTTTCCCCAAAGCTCCCAGCATCCTTTCACCTGCACCTCTCCAGAAAAGCCCTTAAAGCACAAGCTTAACATTAAATACATGGTTGAAGGCATGTTGAAGTCAGTGAGATTTCAGCAGTGGCTCATCTGATGGAGAGGGATGGGCTCATCTGATTCCCAGCGCGGGAAGGTCTCGCTGCCCATGGGAGGTTCCCCCTGGGGATTTTGCATACCGAGGGCATGTGCTGGGGGCTGTTCCACCGTCAGGTCAGGTCCTCCCCAGACTTTTGCTGAAAGAATCTCTGGCTGAGGCTGGCATCGGGACTTTGTGCTTGCAGATGAAGCAGGATGGCCCCAAACCTGCATTGAAGACAGCAGTGACCTCAAATGGCACTGCTGCTACCTTGATGTCTCCTTTTACATGTTTTACCTGGTTCTGTGCAGCCAATTCACTCTTGAAGGCTGTCAGAGCTATCCCTGCGCAGCAGAGACATCCCCTGGCTGGCACAGGCCAGCTCTGCCCTGCTTTGAGCCTCTTTTGGTTGGGTTGGATGGGATTGCGTGTCCAGAAAGTGAGATCTCTGTCCCATTTTTGCCATCTGCCCAAGGGTGAGATAAACCCTGCCTACAAACACCATTTTCTCCTCACTGCTAATCTGGGCATGTAATTCAGATGCCTGCAGAGGACGTTGAGTTTGTTACCTGGATAGCTGATCAGGGCAAAAGTCCCTCTCCCAGTTCAGCTTATCCCAAGATGCATCAGCAGTGGATTTGCACAGGGTGGCTATTTTTATTTAAAACAAACAGAAAAAAAGAAATTCACGAAAAAAATCCATCGAAACTCATCCTGAGGCCCTGCTGCCATCTACCGGGGTCTGCGCACCGAGGTACCTGCGCCAGCCCCGGGATGGGGATGGGGCCTGCCGGGGGCAGAGGGGCCCCTCCAAAGCGCTGAGAAGGGGGGAAGCTCCCGTCCTTGCTGTCCTGGATCCGGCCCTCTCCTGCTGCGGGCTCATTTGGGAACAAAACTGCTGGAGAGCCCCAACAGCCCTGAGCATCCCAGCTGAGGAGCTTGGCTGTCCCCTGCTCCTTTGGGCTGGGACATGCAGAAGTATTTTGGCACTTATATTTGGTGAGGCAGAGCCCAGCTTCTGAGGTATGCAGGCACCTGTGGTTTCTGATGCTGATCTGATTTTCAGATTTACACCTAATGCCTTGCTTGTCCATTGTAAAATGTGCATCCAAAATGTGCCTCTCCCTTTGGGCAACAGGGATGACAGGGACGTGGGCATGGCTGGGTGGGTGCTGCCTGGACGACCTCGTGGCTCCCATGGATTGGCAGGGCTGTGAGCCGGGGAAGAAGCAGAGACTGCAGATGCTCTAGGCTCACAGCATCCTTTGAATGCTGCCACCTCCACATCTGGATGTGTGGGCTGCCCAGGATCATGGCTGGGTCCCCCTAGGCCTGGGGGCAGCACAGCACATTGCCAATGTGCAACCAGCTCTGGCGGTTTCCTAGAAGGTTTATTCAGCCCTATCATGACATGGAGCAAGGCCAACGGGTTATGGCTGTGTCTTCAACTTGGAGTGCCCAGAACAAGATCCCAAATCCAGGCTTTGACACCTGAAGGCATTGATCACTGCTGAGGGGTTCACCAGGAGCTGTGATGCTCTGGTATGTGGAAGGTGGTGGTGGCTCTGGAAGCTCAGAGGTGGCTGGGACAGAAGGTGCTGGGCTGAGGGTCATCATGGTCACAGGTATCACGGTACCCACTGACTCTCACCGGGCTCACATCGTCTCTCCTCCAGGCTGACCCCAGGAAGGCTGCCGGAGGCAGAGCCCTCCCTGGCGAGGTGCTTTTCAGGGGTGCATGGCCCAGCTGGGTGCAGGCAGGGGCAGCTGAACTGCTTTCACCGAGCGGTGCTCAGCCCCCATCCATCACTGCAGTTCTCCGGCAGGACACAGGGTGGAAACCTCAGCCCATGTGAAAGCCGCTCCCAGCCCCGGCTCCTTCCCAGGGCTCTGCCCCGTCCCGGTGCCGCCTTGCCTGGGATCCTTACGGCCCCGGCGGGTGATCCAGACCATGAATCACCCTGCTGCAAAGCCCTGGGGAAACTGGGGCAGGAGGGGAAGAGCTGAAATGTGAGGAACAGGGTATTCCAGCTTCGAGAGAGAGGTTTTTGTTCAGGCAAGTTTGGGACAAGGCCAGCTCTCTGCATGTAAGGGGACTTTTTGCAGCAGCATCTTGCCTCAAGGAGTCACTGAGTAAAGCCAGGATGCAGCTCTTGCAGCAGGCAAAAAGGCAGCAGCTGAGCAGGCACAGCCCGATGTTGGAGCAGCTGAGCATCTTTGCCTGCTAAAGTGTGCTCTTGTGCAAGATGGCAAACGCCCACAAAGCTGAAAGGAGAGGTGTGACGAGAGATTGTGCAAACCAACCCTCTGCTCAGCTCCATGCTGGGGAAGTGTCCCCATGGTGCTGCATCACATCTGGGGGCTGTGGCTCAAGCTAGGTCAGGTGGGCAAAGGGCTGGGAAACCCAGCAGTGCTGGGGCTGTGTGCTCATGGAAGGACTGAGCCAAGGCAGATGTTTTGACACAAAGAAAAGGTCATCATGGAGCACGATGAAGCGGTATCCTCCATAAACCACCATCAATAAAAGAAGTCATGGGACTTAGCATCAGGGAGATTAGGACTGGCGCTGGGAAAGGCTTTCTAGCAGTAAGGACAGAGACATGCTGGCATTGCCAGGGATGCTGCAGATGTTCTGTCCTCAGCGGGCTCCAGAACAGGGTAGACAAATGTCTGTCAGGGATGGCTACGTAGCAGTTCTGCCTTGGTGCAGGGAATGGTCCCTTGCGGTTCAGCTGTCTCCTTGGTTTCCATCCCAGCCCTGATTTCTGCACGCCTTTCTTGTCCTTCACTGTTTCTCCTGTAGGAAAAGAGCTCCCCGCCCTCCTCCACAGCTCTGCCTCACTCACTGCCAGCTACACACTGGGTCCTGGAAAGAGCATCGGCCACTTGCATAGCAATGCACAGATCGCTTGGAAACCCAAACCACAGTGTGATGTGGCCATGGGGGCAGGAGGGGTGTGTGGCTCCTCGTCTTACAACTACCACTATAATTGTTAATATTACAATGGGAAAAATGTTTGGTTTTTCTTCATCAAAGTTTTACCGAGACTTTTACTCATCTTGCTTCTCCCTGTGACAAGCTTCGAGCAAGCATCCATGTGCCTTTGAGCATGCAAAAGTCAGAAACTGAAATAGAAATGGTCCCAAGGGCTGCAGAATGGATCAGCTGCATCACCCTCTGACAGATGGGAAACTGAAGCACAGAGGGCTGAGTGACCTGCTCATGTCCCCCAGGGCATCAGTGGCAGTGCAGGGAGATGAGCCATGATCTCCCAAGACCAGGATCAGACTTTCTCTGTAGAAGAAGACACCTGAGAAAGGACGTGGAAGAGAGCCAGGAGTTCGTGTGGGTTTGGTCCAGGCACCCCAAGCTCTTGCACAGGGCAGGAGAACAGAAAAGTGCAGATGACACAAGTGTTCGCCTGCCGAAAGTGCGACAGCTCTGGAGCCCTTCTACCACAGAGCCGGCCAGGAAACCTTCAGCACTTCACCAGATCGGGTCATTTAAGGTTATATTTTCACCTCCTGCATGGGAGGCGGAAGGGGAACATCTGGGATCAGATCTGCCACCACCGAAGTCTGCGTCCCATTTTCATTTCTCAAGGGTTGGACTCAGGTGGTGTTGAGCAATCTTTCAGTATCCTTTGAGTTGCACGAGGGAAATGAAAAACACAAGTAGTGGGGGGAACTAGTGAGAAAAAGCAGGTTCCCTTTTCAGTGGATCCTGCTTCCCCTTCTCTCAGAAGTTGTGCAGGCAGTGGGGAGAGGCCGCAGAGCTGCTCAGCCGGGGCTGTGAAGCTCCATCATTACGTGGACATGGGGAGAAGGAAGTAATGAGCACACCTAGAGCTGTGGCAGCTGAGCCTCTGCAGCCACGGGCACAGCAGCACACGATGGCCTCGGTGTCTGTGTAAGGACAGACTTAGCCATCCTGAATCTAGGGGGAAACCCACAGTCTGGACAGCAGTGAAAGCATCCTAGGGAGATGTGCTGGCTGCCATCTGCAGCTGTTGGCCCGTGCCTGGACCTGATGACTTTATGGCATTTTCTGGGAGCTGAGTTATTAGATTTCCAGTGTGTGGCTTGGTCTGAGTCCAGCAAGGACACCCCAGCACCTCTGCCTGAGAGGGCAGCCTGTAGCTGGCCTGTTTTGCTCTCTCTTCCTGCCCATTCCCTGGATGATGTTCAGCAGAGTCCTGCATCCCGCTGCCTACTGCATCCTGGGAGGTGCTGCCGGACCTTCCACCAGGCTTCCTGCGAAGAGTCGGCAGGGCCAGAGACACAGAGTCTGCCTGAAAGCTGCTGCAGAAGAAGAGGATGAGGAAGAAGCCTGTGTGGGATTTTTTTGGCACTTCCCAGCTCCTGAGCCTGCTGCTCCCCCCTTGTTTAGACACAGGGACCCCTTTGCTGGGGGACAGATAAGTGAGGGGCATTGACTGGGGCAATGCAGCAGTGTGAGGGGGTTACCCCGGGTCGGCTTTGCCGCCCGGCACATGAGAGGGGCCCAGTGAGGAGAGAGCTGGCGCTTGTGCAAATCCCTGGGGAGACGGGAGGTTGCACAAGGAGCTTCCCTCAGGCTGCAGTGCCTGCTCAAACTACCGGCAGAGAGGCAGGGTCGTCACCGCACCTGCAGCACTCCTTTGGAGCAGCATCTCCATCCCTGCTGTCCCTGAGCCTCCATCCACTGGCTGGATGGGAACTGCTGCTAGAGGGGGTAAGGGAAAAAAATCTTTAAAAAGATGCATTTGCAGAAAGTGGTAGTTGCCTGGTTTGTAACCTCACAACGTTAAAGCCTTTCCTGGTTTTGATGTGGAGGACATGGAGATGGAGAGCAGGAGTCTGTGAGCCCTCCAATAATGAGCTGGGCAATGACTCTTTACCCACAGACTATTTTTCTGCCTGGATTTTAAGCGTTTTTGTCAATAGGACATTCCCAAGAGAGCTAAATACTCTGACTGATGGCCATCACACTCTGAGCAATATTCTTATGTTTGGCCTATAAACATTGTATTCTAAGCAGAAATCTGTATTGTGAGATTTGAGACAGAACAACTGTCTTCCAGGTACTTATTGTAGAAATCTGGAGATACTGCACTCTGCTAAGCCCGACTCAGCAGCACGTTGTTGATTCAGGAAAACGTGTATGTGTGTGGTACAAATATAGGTTTTAGAAATGTGTTGAGTAGCGAGGAATGGAAACATGACCATGAATTTCTGAGCATCTCTGCGAGTTAGGGGTGAGTCCCATTTTCAGCAGCCATCTAAGAGGTGCCTTTGTGCTGATTTGGAGGATGAGGAACCAAAATAGAAGCCGGGCAAAGGAGATTTGGGTTTATGAGTTCACATTCCCGGAAATGAAAAACAATTTGATTGAAGCAGAATGACTGCTCTCGTGGGAAATGTTGACAGCCCGTGGCTCTCATGCACCTCAGTCCCTTTGCATACATTGGAAACCTGATTTGCTTAGAAATGTTCTCTATGGAAATCACTTTTTACCACCCAAGAGGCTTTCTGTGGCACTTACTTTGCTCTTCTCCCAACCAAGTGTTTCCACAAGTCCTTCTGCAGTTACTTGTGGAAAATTTTCACTTATACCTAAATACTTTCTCTCTAGTCCTGTATTGGCTGTTGAGCATCTTTTGGAGCAGAGGTGGTGTCCCCTGGGCATCTGGAAGTAGTGATGCAGCCAGACCTCTGCCCTCTGAATTTACTCTGGCGTGGGCTTTTCTGCTGAGTTAGCTGGAACTCGCAGTTTGGCATTTGGGTCTTCTTATCTTGCCACATCAGCTGTGGAAGGACAAACAAGACCGGGTGAGTATGAAGGCAGAGCAGTGCTGACAGCTCACGCGTCTCTGGTGCGATGCTTGCCTATCGGAGCCAGCTGGCCCCACGTTTTCCCTGGCAGAGGGAATTTACCCCAGGTCAGTGTTTCGCATCACGTGCCGCTGGCATGTTTACTCTGGTACTGAGAACCCCAAGGTCTAAATAAGTGTGTTGTCAGAGCACAGCCTCAGCTTCCTCCTCCCCAGCCGGGGCTGGTCAGGCAGCTCGAGGGGAAGGAACTGAGCTCCGGAGCCACGCGGCTGAGATGCTCCCAGCAGGCTGCCGGTGTGCTCCGTGGCACTGCGCCAGCTGGAGCTCGTTTAGCTTTGGCATCGCTGTTGGTGTCACCGCAGCCACTCTGAATGCAGCTCCTCCGCATAGGTGGGAGTGACTTGGGCTGCCTTCCCTGCTCTCCATGTGGCCCCTAAAAGCCACATGGGATCACTTCCCGCTGCCCTGCTGCCACCCCAGAGCGTGGCGCTGCTGTCCCCAGGATCTCCTGAACTCAAATGAGAAGAAGTGAATGATAAGGAGGAGTGCAGAGCCCTGTTCCCAGGAGCTCCCATGAGCACGCTGGTGTCAGCAGCCCTTAAAGATGCCTCTGCTCTGGAGCCCTTTCCCCGAGGTGGCTGCTCCAGCCCAGCAGCTGCCACGCTGTTGTTTGTCATTCTTGTCCCTGCAAGCTGCAGCACCCTCCTTGGCGGTGGCTGGGGCACGGCGGGGCACGGCGGGGCACGGCGGGGCACGGCGGGGCACGGCACGGCACGGCACGGCACGGCACGGCACCTCCCTGCGCTCCTCCGCTTCCTTCCGCTGGCACGACCCCCTGAACCACCATTTTTGGTAACTTCCTCAGGCTGCAGCATGCCCTGAGGAGCAAAACAAGAAGCTCACAGTACGTCAGGTGGGGAAGGCATGGGACAGGAGGTGACATGCTGCAGCTCTGACACCTGGAGAAGTTTGGCCTCTGCAGATTTAGCCCCTCTGACACGTCCTGATTCCTCTGGTTCAGAGATACACCTGAAAAGCTGGGTCTGAAACCAGGAGGTGGGAACGGGGCAGAAGGGGTGGGAAAGATCAGGTTGGCATCCCAAAGACTGAACCCAGCCTTTAAAGCTTGCATGACGAGCCCAAGCCGAGAGGAGGCTGCGGCACAAAGCCTGCTCCGTCTGAATATTTGGCTATTTTGCAGGGTAATGCCTTGAGACAGGTGGCACCATGAGATACACATGAGACTTTCTCCTTCCTATTTTTGCCACTGGAGGATTTCTTATGAATTGCTGGTGGCCGCTCAGCTGGCGAAGGTCGAGCCCACATCCCCCCTCCACAGGGGTTTCACCCGGCGCAGGGCGATGCCTCGGCACTGCAGCCGGAGCGGGAGGCAGCCAGGGCTCTGAGCACCGGTGTCGCACGCAGTTTGCACAGTGGGTGGTTGTCTCAATTGGTCACCAATTAAAGGGGATCTTGGCTCTGACTGGGTTTGCTTTTTTTAAAATTCACTGGAATCTCACTGTGAAACCCATATCTATTTCGGCCCCCAAGCAGCTTTCGAGTCTCGGAGCATTAGTAGCAGCGGTCACTCTCTTCTGAAAAACTGAAACCCACAAAGAAACCCAAAGCCAGATTCTTGCCCGTGCCCATGATATCAGCTGGGCTGGATCTGGCCGCAAGCACCGTGTGGCCGATGGGCCAGCAGAAAGGTGTAAGGGGCGAGTATTGCCAGCGATCGAGGTGGCACAGCCCTTTCTCGGGAGCAACCTTGAAGGCAGCAGGAAAAGGCTTTTCCCAGGTGCCACCTGAGCAGAAATCAGCACCATGTCCCCAGCCTGCTGTCACCCAGCCCGCGCTGTGGGTGGCTTTGTGCTGTCGGGGAGGTGCTGAGGGCTCTTTCAGCAGAGATAGGGTAAAGGGCTGCGTAGGGAGGGAAGGAAAACAAGCTCACATAATGAATAGGATGGAGGTGTGGAGGGAGGGAGAGAGAGGTGGGGGAATGGAGAGGTGGATGGCTGGAGGGATGGACAGAGGGATGAATGGAGGGAAGGATGGAGGGTTGGAAATGTGCATGGATGGAGGGAATGGAGAGGTGGATGGCTGGAGGGATGGACAGAGGGATGAATGGAGGGGAGGATGGAGGGTTGGAAATGTGCATGGATGGAGGGAAAGGAGAGGTTGATGGAGGGGATGGTAGATGGATGAATAGCAGGATGGTGGGATGGATGGGTGGATGGATGGGAGGTGGATGGATAGAAGAATGGCAGGAGGAAGGGATGGATGGAGGGGTGGATGAATGGAAGAGTGAAGGGTGGAAGGGAAAGTGGTGGGGGGACAGATAGGGGTCAGGATGGATAAGTGGAGGGTGGGTGGATGGAGGAAAG